>OY977944.1:19282582-19302582 GCA_963854355.1 Epinotia brunnichana
TTGGATGGTAGTTCGTATGGAAAAAAATATTGTGTAACACCAAAACGTCACACAAATGACGCAAAAACGTCATGACACAAACGAAGCAAAACTGGGGTTAGGAAGCAAATAAAAAAAAACCGTAAGGAATTTTAATATTTGAATATGCCTAGCCAATTGATTGCCTATTTGTTTTACCACCCAACTATGTAACAACAGCAGTAAAAACAAAGAAATTACCCAATTAAGACATAACACAATATTGTATTTTATATAAATATACTTTTTCAATCTTCGTACCACAACATAAAAACGAATAAGGCTTTCGATACATGCGCTTCTGTTGGTTAAAGACTTATTGTTGCCCGACATAAAAATGTTACGGATATGTAGTCTTATCTGCAATTGAACGCAAAATGTAGCGTTACACAGCTGACGTAACACAAAGGAACGAAATCCTTCCCCGAACTTTGATATTTAAGATATTTATATATAATATTTGTTCTAGAGACCTGAAAAACCATTTCCTTGATGTTTTACATTGTGTTAAACAGACCACAAGCAAATTTCTTGGCCAGAGCTGTTTAAATGAAAATTATGATTTTTTGAATACTGTGTCTTACACAAAAGTCAGATGAAATTTTAATGCGTTTTTTAGGGTTCCGTACTCAAAGAGTAAAACGGGACCCTATTACTAAGACTCCGCTGTCCGTCCGTCCGTCCGTCCGTCCGTCTGTCTGTCACCAGGCTGTATCTCACTGATACCGTGATAGTGAAATTTTCACACATGATGTATTTCTGTTGCCGCTATAACAACAAATACTAAAAACAAAATAAAATAAATATTTTTATTGATAATGATGCTTCGTCCGCGAGTCCGACTCGCACTTGGCCGGTTTTTTTTATATTTTTTATCAAGGTTATAATATAAAACTGTACAAATTCTATTAAACTATGAACAAGACTACGTGAATTTACTTTAATATTAGGTCCTTACCTATGCAATTGGCGGTGTGTATGGAGAATTTTATGAAAACTGTGATTTTCATACATTGAATTTTGCGGATTATTCAGCAATGTCAAATTCAAAGCAAAATAAATTTTGGTAGGAATATAGAAAACTTTTAAGCTACTTTTCTTCATTCCTTAAAAATAGTTCGCATCATAAAACTACACGTAATTGAAACACTTTAACCGGCAGCACATGAAAAGGGCGGTTTTCAAGCTTTAATTTGAAACACTAAATAAAAAATTCAAACCTATTTTTTGTATTTAAAACCTTTGTTACATAGTCTAATAATGAAATTAAAAAATAATTTGGAAGTTGCAATAGAAATGAATAAATTACGTACAAAATAATATCTGTGAAAAAACCGCCAATTTCATAGGTAAGGACTATACTTAATTTTTTATAGAATTTTGAAGTTTGACGACATTTCCAATTTTGGAATGTACAATTATTTTGCAATTCACCCACATCACTATTCTAAATCCTTTCGTGGGAGTTGTAAGTCGACATCGACGGTTGCACCTTTTATATCATCTCATAAGTAGAATACCGTGAGCCGCCATAAAACTGCAAATGAAATGAAAAGGGCGCGTGGGCCTTTTATAAATTGCCCTTTTCTCTGAAAAAGTAATTTGATGGATTTGTACTCTATGAATTCACATGCATAAAGTAGGTACAATGGGGAATGGATGAAAATTTTAGAAGTGCCTAATTTTTTTTTGGTGAAAATGTTTTTTTGAAAATGAAAATGTTTTATTTCATAGATTGCTAGGTTACATTGAAAATAAGGTTGGGTCTTCCTAGTAGGTAAAAAATACCTGTGTCAGGAAGACCCGCTCCTCCATAAAAAAAAAAATTGCAGACTTGTGCAATATGAGACGAATCAAGGGAAATATCTCATTCGCCGTCCTAAACCCAAAACGTAAGTGAGGAAGCTATTTATATTTTTCAAAAAAAAATGACGCACCTGAAAAGTCTTTTTTTTTTCTGGTGTTAAGGAAGGTTATTCCTAACACCAAAAAAAAAATCAGGCACTTCTAAAATTTTCATCCATTCCATCAAATTCGTTTTCGCATAAACCCCTGCTAGACGGTCGCCAACACGCCCCTCCGACCGAGCGGCCTTGGTCGGCACCGACCGCTGTAGTATGAAATTTTGCCGTAAAGAACTGTCTACACGGTCGGTGCGGACCATAGAGGTAGAATAGAATAGAGGGACTGACGCACACATACACACATGAGTGACAAGGATGTATGCATAGACAATACCGCAAGTGGGAACTAGATATAATGTCATTATTTCTATACGGTGTTATTGTCTGACACCAGCTTGTTTGCCACCACACCTGTCAAAATATTGTACTGAAAGACACCACCGATATAACACGACTAAGTTATAAATGAAATTGTATTGTGTAGTGACATTCTAATGTCACTACACAATACAATGTCATTTACGTCAAGAATGTATTGGTCTTCTGATACTTCTTAATTTAGTAAGGTTAATTGTGCCTTTTGGGTATACGCTAGGACGGCATCTATTATATAATATCCTCTATGGTGCGGACCAAGGTCGCTCGGTCGGAGGAGCGTGTTGGATACCGTCTAGCAGACACTTTACAGTCAGACAGTGCTTACCTGCTGGTCGATCACGTAACGCACTGTGCGTACGTTAGGTAAATCCCATGTTGGTCGTAAATAAAGTATTTATTATAAATGTCATATAATGGAAAAATTACAGGTGGATTGTCCCCCTTCGGCCGCGTTCGAAACCGGAGGTTCGTAACCAGTTGCGGTAGAAGAAAAAAATCTTCCTTTTACGATACTAGTTACTAAACAATAGGTTTTTTTCTTTACACGATACTGGTTAAGAAATTCCTAATGAAGGAGTGTGGCGAATTACTGCAACCGATCTTTCCATTCGCAAATTTTCCGATTTTATAATTTTCTGTTCGTTATTTTCCCGGGTGGGTATAGTTCTGAAAATTGTTTTTACAAAAAGTAATATTTCCATTCACAAATATTTCTAGTCACGTAATTTACGCATTCGCGTACATGATCACTAGAAAATATTACCATGACCTACCTATTGTACTCCAAGGCAGGTCGGTGTAGGTACGACGACGAGCGAAGCGAGGAGGAGTGTTAGGATGAACTGCGACCCTACAGCGCGCGAGCCGAGCGAGCGAAGCGAGCGTGCCGCGGCAGCGGCCGGCGAAACGCCAGAACTGATTTTACGGATAACTTTTTCGTATAAAGTTGGTTCTGGCGCTTCGTCGACCGCTGCCGCGGCACGCTCGCTTCAATCGCTCGGCTCGCGCGGTTCCGTTAGGGTCGCAGTTCTTCCTAACACTGATCTGAGTATTTAAGGATATAAATAATCCCTTGTTTGAAACTAGTATCGTACAAGGCATATAAATTCTTTGCTCGTAACCAGTTACGAAAGGACAACTGCGGTTTCGAATGAGTACAAAATAGTATTTTTCACAATCGTGTTATAATAGAGAGCTTTTTAGTCGAGTACCGTGTTTAGGCCACGAAGCTTGCATTAAGGTACGAGATTAAAAAGCTTGATTATAACACTATTGTGAACAATACTTTTTGTACGAGTTCATTAAAATTAATTTTCTACGAGTCAACTGAACTAATTAAACAAACTCGATACTGTTGAAACGAAGTGCAGCTCATCGCTGGTACGCTTGTTGATATCTTAAAAGACATCAACGAGCGTACGACATCAAAGCGATTCTATTGGTCCAATACATTACAGTTCAGTAAAGCAGCCACGTGATTGGTCGAATTTATTTTAGTTGTCTGGAGCGTATCGAAAAGTAGTTATTTCGATTGTTTCGACAGTAACATGGACAACAACTATGAAAAGAGTGACGTTGCAGTATTCTCTATGAAATCTTAATACACATATTTTAATCGTCGAGTACAAAAAAGTCTTTATTCGAAACTGGTTACGAACCTCTGGTTTCGAACGCGGCCGAAGGGGATTGTCCTAACGCGCGTTCGGAACGTTATGTTATGTGACTACTGTACTTTTGTAGCTATTAAAAAATCTGCAAATTACAGCTAATCGCCAAAAGCGTCACAGTGATCTTAATCTAAAACATATACTTATACAAATTAAAACATTTACATGTGAGAATATAGCCACAGGAACCCCAGTATTTTAGTGTTAGATTCTTTTTATTTTTTATAATATTAGTTTAAGTGACAATATGGTATGCACGGTAGTGCCCCCGCCAAGTCGAGCAAAACAAAGAGGCACGGCCGGACCATTATATTAGCGGAAAATCCCACTTCATGGCCAGGGAGAGACGTTAAATGTTGTACTCACCACAGACGGTAATAAAGAAAGCCTCAGATCGCATATTTATCGCTCGGGCGTCAAATACCTGCGATCTGAGACATTCTTTGTTTTACCGTGAGTAATGTTTAATGTACTATTGTATTATGTATATACCATAATAAAATAATTGTCAGAGCTTAAACTGGTGAATTTAAAAGCACGTTTTAAAAGTCTTGCATTCATGCAACGCAGTCACACAGAGACGTGTCGATACAATAAACCTAAGTGCAGGTCGCGGTAGTCGGCGGTACAGTCGCCATCAGATATATCGGAGCAGCCAAAGTGCTCACAAATATCTGAACACATCTCTAATGCATCGACAATGGAGACGTGTTCAGATATAGGTACTGTTTATGCATGCTCCATCTCTACTTAAACTATTTGTATGCCTTATGGCAAAACATATAGATACACTAACGTACATAATGTTTGTTTTGTATGTCCCTTTTTTAGACTTAGGATGATTATTTGTAGTTATTTTGTATTTTATTTTGTATTTAAAATGAATAATTGTAGAAATTAATTGTATATGGACTTAGTCTGAATTAAACGATTTGATTGATTGATTGATTGTTTGATAATTGTAAGACCTTTGAACCTATGTTTACAAATAAATATTTTGTCTTTGTCTTTGATTTTTGTGACCACTTTGGCCGCTCGGATATATGTGATGGCGACTGTACCTACATCAATCCACGTGCCGCCCTTGAGTCTCATAAGTAGTAATAGTTATAAAAGGAGCGCAGATGTACATACATACATACAATCACGCCTTTATCCCTAAAAGGGGTAGGCAGAGCACATGAAACTTATATTCCAGTGCCACTTTTAGCATAAAATGCAGATGTAGAAAGGTCTTAAATACAAAATACAAATAATTTATTTCTTAAAAAAAAATAGCCTATTACAATTATGCTGACCCTCACACTGCATTGCCTGTCCCTTGGGAGATCTAGGTACTACGGTTAACTTAATACATTTAACGGCTACTGGCAACAATATAAATAAACATTAGAATTTTAAGTATCTATCTACCATGTAATTGTAAAGGATGACTCACGGTAGAACGGGCCGTGTCCGGCCCGGGCCGTTTTCTAAGAAAAACGACGGTGTTTTTACGTGGCCTAGCCATACCGAAGCCCGGCCGACACCGAACTGGGGTATGGCTCGACCGCGCAAAAACGCCGTCGCTTTTCTTAGTTAAAGGCGCGCGTGAGCCATCTTTTAACAGTGCGCTTATTTTAAAACCAGACATTTTCTATGCTAGTTGAGATACTGCTTTAGCACCACTATTCTGAACCTTGTTTTTAACCTCACCTCACCGTTCACCCACAAATATATTTTGACACCGCGATTCGTAGTAACTAAGCGTTACGTTGGTAGAGGTCTAGTGTCGTTATGGGCAAACACTTTGATTTAGTGATACTTAAGTGCGAGTTCATACATTTGCTGCAAGTGCGAGTAGCTTTTTTATGGACTCGCACTAATCACTAATCAAAGTGTAAACAGGACTTGACGTGACGGAGGTGAGGCGCATTAGCGCGTTCCGAACAGCCTAGCTCAGATACAGCGTATATATTTAATACTAGCTGTTGCCCGCGACTTCGTCCGCGTAGAACTTATACTTAGAAAATATAATGCAAACAAACTTCTACTTACCATCTTAAGGGATGATTTCCGAGGCAAAAACTATTCTATATCCTTCAAAAGGTCTCAAATTATCTCTATACCAAATTTCATCTAGGTACATGGATTTTATCCAAACTTTCACCCCCTATTTCATACCCTTAGGGAATGATTTTCGGGATAAAAACTATCTAATGTCATTCTTCGGGACTCAAACGACCTTTATACCAAATTTCATCTAAACGGGATTCATCCAAATTTTCACCCCCATTTCACCCCCTTAGGGAGTGATTTCCGGAATTAAAACTATCCTATGTCCTTTCCCAGGACTCAAGCTATCTCTTTACCAAATTGTATTAAAATGGGTTCCATCCGAATTTTTACCCCTAATTTCACCCCCTTAGGGGATGATTTCTGGGGTAAAAACTATCCCATGACCTTTTCCAGGACTTAACCTATATCTACACCAAATTTCATCAAAATAGATTACATCCAAAAACTTTTCACCCCCTTAGGGGATGATTTCCGGGATAAAACCTATCCTTTGACCTTCCTCGGGACTCAAACTAATTATATACAAAATTTCATCTAAATCGGTGCAGCGGTTTAAGTAGCTCCATACAAATTTCCACCCCCAATTTCAGCCCCTCAGATATAAAAACTACCCTTTATCCTTCCCCAGGGCTCAAACTATCTGTATACCAAATTTCATCTAAATCGGTTCAGCGGTTTAGGCGTGAAGAGGTAACAGACAGACAGACACACTTTCGCATTTATAATATTAATATGGAAGTATGGATTATTAGTATGGATAGTATGGGTTCTTTCCGCTTGTCTTCCAAATAGAGGTGTAGCTGTAGACTCACTTCAAAAGAAAGAAGAAACGAAAAACTCATTCAAATATCTCAAAAAATTACGAAGCTACAACCGTTTTAATGTCGCTTGTTAGAGTGAGAAAACGATCAGGGACCGTGACGTCACGATCCTCGAGCGTCATAGTAAAAAACAATCGTTTCATTATAAAGGTGCGTTTTGCGGAAAAGAGACACAACAAACCCCCTCTTAAAACTTTATACACTTATAACTTAGTGATTACCTATACGAGTATAGCCTCTTGCGTTGTTTTTTTTCGAGATAATACAACATTATGATTATTTTGTTTAGTGTCTACATCCCTATTTTCGATAAGATAAGATAAAAAAAGATTTCTTTATTGTCAGAACTGTGTACATTTAGTTGTTTTGGGTAAAATAAAGTCCAACAGCTTGCCCATTTCGGACGTACAATATTAAACTTAAAGCTAGTCAAATATACTAAAACAATAACAACGATAGTATTTCCAAATAATTTTAACCATATTCACACATAAAATATTAATTTAGATCTATCCGACATCCGTATTTTCTTTTAAACCACGAACTTTGGAATTCGAAAATATTCGGGTATCTCTATCTCTATTGCACTAACAAATGACAGGAATGCAGATATACGAACTTCGAGTTTCGGTTTTTCGTGGTTTGGCTGAATACGCAAAGAGCGCGCGCGCGTGCCATTAAAAAAAACCAAGTTTATATTGTTCGAATTTGTTGTTACATTTGTAGAAATGACGCCTTAATTCGACATTTGCGCATATAAGTTCGCATATCAAAATCGATTAATTTTATATTTGCTTTTGGTACCTATGTGTCTCGTCAATGTATATCGTAGACGGGATTAAAATTATTAATAGGCGAAAGAAAGGCAAAGAAATTCCGCCATTTTGTCCGTAGTATTTCTTTTTAGTCTGTGATTTTGACGTTTCTTATAGCTGACAGTTGGAGCAGCGTTTGATTTCAATAAAAGTAAATTAAAAATTAAATGAAGTCGTATATTACGGAAAATTAATTAACTGTCGCAGTCGGATAAAAACTATCCTAAGTTGCAGCTAGAATAATAATGTACCTATATAAAATGTTTCATATTTTTCCGTTCATGGGATGCTGAGAACATTCGAACCGCGCAAAGCTTAGTTTCAAACTGGCTGATTCTTTTTTTAATTTAGAGATTTATTATAAGTGGAGATAACCGCATATTGTAGCCAGACGTAGATTTTAGTGTTATTATCTGATATTTATAACAATTATTAATTTAGCATTAACTGTCATGGCGTAATTAATTTATGAATTTTTTTTGAGCAGCAATGTACGGCGTACACTCATTTGACACATGGAAGGAGTCACTTGTGACAGTTGTGATGTCACATCAGTAAGACAAATTAGTGATCCATTGCGTGCTGAATTATTTTATATGGAAAAAAAAGTTCGCTTGTTTAAATAATTTATCGATAAATATATTAATAAGTGCCTATTCTATAACCCCCTAAAATTTGCGGTTATATCAAATATACACGCTTTACCGTGGAGGGACAGAGATTGTAGTCAGGAAAGGCGCGTAATATAAACACCACCGTCTACTACGTTTGTCGTCAAGGCCAACAAATATCACGTATTCTTATATCCAATCAGGACATCATCTCAATAGTTCGATTAGCATCGCTTTTTCCATAATACCCGAATTTTCTGCCCACGTACCAATCACGCCCTAACGACGTAATAATATCGGCACACAATCGAACCAACCTTAACTGTGATTGTGTTGTTGGGAAACTAAGCTCTGTGTGTACGAAACAAAGACCATATTCGTGCCATAATAGTGATGCGACGTTTTAGCAGTACCTAAGCGGTTTGTATGTTATAGAAGCTGCGGGGGAGCCAGTTTGAGTGAAGGCCCTTAGGAATATTTTTTATTTCGCAGGTCTGCGCACTGTTTATTATTAAAACGTGCTTGTTCTTGCCAAGTGGCTGGAGTAAAACCAATGTTAAAAAGAACCGGTCAAGTGCGAGTCGACTCGCGCACCGAGAGTCCATACAAACTTTCATAGGTACACCATACCCGTCACACCAAACCGTCTGTATTCGTAAGCGGTGTTCGTTAAAATCCGATTGTATGGATAGTTTGACAAGTTTCTATAGGATGACAGCTGCCGGCGCCATGTTTAACGTCCATCGGTCTGTAATCGTAAGTTGGTGCAACCAGCCCTTAGTCTGGAAAAACTTTAATAACACAACAATTATTATAAAAGTTACCGTCATGTGTACAGCGCCATCTATAGGTACATTTTGTTACTAATAACTTGTAACCTCAGACCAAGAAAAAAAGATAGAGCATTACTGACATCCTAGTGAAGCCGGTTTTCAACCAAGCCTAATAAGTTTAGCACACGCACACATATACAAACATAATTGCACAAAATTCTTCAGCACGTGTCGCAATGCGGTCAAGATCACCTACGATGGGCATCTGATAAGTTCTAAGCCTAAGACATAAATTGAAAGAAAGGTCTAAACCAAAAATTTTGATTGAAATATATATCTATCCTCGAGTAAATTACACTTAACACATCAAGCATATAGTACTTCATATCCCCAAAAATTTTTTTTTTAGTTTTGCCCTTAAAATAGCCTTACAGAACTACTATGTCCGCTTTTTTTTCGTCTTATCTTTGGAAGCGTAACTCGTTTTTCAAATTAGTTAACCGAATATTGTAACCCGAAACCAGGTCCCTATGGTCGGGTAGGCGATTAATGTTAGCGCATCAAGTCTATTTGATGATCTGCCTGGCAACTCATGACAAGTGAACAGACGTGGTGTCCTATGAAAATATCACTTTGGATACGAGTTTACCACGTCGTTCCTGAAAACTGGCTTTGCGTACTGGCCCCGTAGCATGGATGGCGTTATCACGCGATAAGTGATAGGATAAGCGCGTCGTCTCATTCTATCGAACGGTGTCAGCCAGGGACGGCAGCTCTATCCTATCACTTATCGCGTGATAAGGCCATCCATGCTACGGGGCCTGGCCTCAACAACTTTGTGCAATAATGACCCGGTCGCCCCTATTGACAAGTATATATTTACTAAAATACCTTCATCGAACGAAGACACGATTATAGAACTCTTTTAGAATACTTTTATTATTGGAATTCTTCGGTAGACATTTAATTTTTTTAAATCGCATCATGTAGAATTTTTTTATAATCGGGTCATACTGGCATGCGTAAATTAAATCTACGGAGACGATATAATCGAAAACTTCATTAGAATTGCTATTGCCTAATTCTAATAATTTATAGTCAAGATTCTTTATTGAGCGCCCTGGCCATTTGTGTAGCACACAGTACAAGGATGTTTATTACGTTCCATATCCGTGTAAAGTTTATTTTGTTTATTTTTTACGAATTTTTAGCATTTTTCTTAGATTTTATAAGGCTGAACATATTTTTTTAATTTTTTTTACATTTTCCCAAACACCACCACCAGAGATCGCCCTGAGCGGGGATTGACATTATGGCGCTAATGTCCTTTTTAAATAAAGCGGACTTATACTTTTAAAATAGCGTGCAAAAAGATGGTAGACTGCAGAATATGAATCAACTCTTCAAATTTTACTGTAGGGGATATTCTCTTTCTAACAAGAGGTTACCTTTATGAGCGGAATTGAAAAATGCCGAAATACCCGAATTTGGCAGACATGGTGACCTTTTCTTGCCTGTTTATAATAATATAATGGTTTTATATTAATGTGGTGGTAACCGTTAAATTCCCCAGGATGTAACTGAATGTGTAGGTACTATACTTTGAACTTCAACGTTTCTTTCATTTTATGCCTTAGGCTTAGAACTTATCAGCCGCCCCTCGTATTTCGAGTTTTGTGCAATTTCATTAGTTTATGTGTGCGTGAGCGTGTGCTAAACTTATTTGGCTTGGTTGAAAACCGGTTTCACTGGGTTATTTGTCATGCTCCGTCAATGTTTTTGCTTGGTCTGAGCTTGTAACCAAGTAATTTATTGCATTTAAATGTTGTTACATAGGTGGTAAATGTTGCATTAAGTAAGAGTATCGAACATGAGCCCTGCAAGGACATCGCATATGTAGTTATGCTAATTAAAGAATAACATAAAAACTAACAAACTTTAAAATATAACAACAATAACAAAACTCTTTGCACCGTATTGTAGTGAGTGAATAAAGGGTCGGCAACGCGCTTCTGATTCTTCTGGAGTCACAAGTGTCCATAGGCTACAGTAACTGCTTAACATCAGGCAGGCCGGAAGCTTGTTTGCCACCGACGTTGTATAAAATATATATTTAAATATATATATACATATATATATATATATATATATATATATATTATGGACTTTTGTGAGAAGTATAGAAAGGGAAATTCACTTAGTCAAAATATTTTATTACTAGCTGTTGCCCGCGACTTCATCCGCGTAGAACCTAATATTAGGTCCTTACCTATGAAATTGGCGGTGTGTATGGAGAATTTTATGAAAACTGTGATTTTCATACATTGAATTTTGCGGATTATTCAGCAATGTCAAATTCAAAGCAAACTAAATTTTGGTAGGAATATAGAAAACTTTAAAGCTACTTTACACATATCTTCATTCCTTAAAAATAGTTCGCATCATAAAACTATACGTAATTGAAACACTTTAACCGGCAGCACATGAAAAGGGCGGTTTTCAAGCTTTAATTTGAAACACTAAATAAAAAATTCAAACCTATTTTTTGTATTTAAAACCATTGTTACATAGTCTAATAATGAAATTAAAAAATAATTTGGAAGTTGCAATAGAAATGAATAAATTACGTACAAAATAATATCTGTGAAAAAATCGCCAATTTCATAGGTAAGGACCTAATACTTAGAAAATATAATGCAAACAAACTTCTACCATCTTAAGGGATGATTTCCGAGGCAAAAACTATTCTATATCCTTTGAAGGGTCTCAAATTATCTCTATACCAAATTTCATCTAGGTACATGGATTTTATCCAAACTCTCACCCCCTATTTTTAAGTGTTTGTACTGTGTAATAGTGTTTACAGTTTGACAATTGGACCACAAAATCGTAAGCTATAACGATAAGACTTTTTACTTACTCGGGAAGACATTAATCGCTATTCTATTCAGACTCCATCTACCGAACAGCGATAACATACGTACCGACAACCTATAGGCCATTCTGAACCTTATGCAGTGAACAATAGAGTATATTATACAAGTGACTAACTTCCCCATTTTATTAAAAATACCTCATTAAGTTATACAGACAACCGAAAAACATTAAAATGAATTGCTTAGCCTGTGATACAAAAGTAGAGAGAATTGAGAGCTTATTCTGCATGCATTGCAAAGGATGCTATCACTATCGATGTGTTAACTACACCTCAGCATACTTTAGAGAGAAACAAAATGAACTGCTCGCGAGCTGGAAGTGTCCCTCATGTGAATTAATTACCCGCCGCCCGCGAACTGACAACACTCCCGCATCTCCGGCCATTTTGAGGCAGTTAGAACGAGGCCTGGAAGACACCAACATGTCCTGTAACGAAAGCAATATCTCAAATATCTTGGGTGACACGGGCACAATATCACCACCACCATCATCAACACCACCATTATCACCACCACCATTATCAAGCCAACAGACCAAATCTATAAGCATGTCAAAAAGAGAAATGCTAAATCCAGACGTCATATCATATGATAAATTTAGCCAATTAATAAAAAGCGAGATAGTCGCTATGGAGGCACGGCTTACACACTCTGTTACTAAACACATCAAACAAGCACTTATAATGGAATTCAATACTAAAATAAGTAATTTAGAGCAAAGTATAACAAACAGCACGGCACTTCTAGCTCAGGAACAAACTAAATTACAGCAAACAATAAACAACACGAATATCACCATAAAAAAGCTTGAAACTGAGAACGCAAAATTACGCGCTGATTTAGAAGAATTAGACAAAAAAATTAAAGGACAACAACACCAACAACAACAACAACTACCGAACGAGGAAACCTGGGCTAGAAATAGAAATAGTATAGTACTTTATGGGTTAAATGAATACTCGAACGAACACGAATCGAACATCATTGAACGCGTCAGTCATATTTTTTATGACATATTGGGCACGGACATAAACGGATTTATTGAAGGAATAAAACGAATAGGCAAGAGGGGCTACCGGAGGCCATTGCAGATTGAATTGCTTAGTAAACGAATGCGAAACTATATAATAGATAACAAACACGGTTTTAAGAATACAGGCCTGGCTGTATCCGAGTTTATGGATGCGGCAGCATTAAAGAAAAGGCAACTCTTGCAAGAAACGTTAGCAGACGCGCGAAAAAGAGGACTTCATCCATTGATTAGGAGAGGCAAGGTATTTGTAAATGGTCAAGAATACCTACTACCATCAGTTGAGACGTTAACGAATTCTATTAGAGACGATATAACTCCAGAAAAAGGAGAAACAACTGTAAGCCAAACTAATAATCATGGAGATCGCCTTTCCTTTCATTCCTTTCGAGAATAACTTCTTAATATATGTCCAGAATATGCAAAGCATGAAAAACAAAGCGCATATTCTGGAGTCGTTTCTTAATGACAAAAACATCAACGTAGTGTGCCTATCCGAAACATGGATCTCAGAAATGCAAAAAGAACTAATTAAAATCAAAGGTTACGACTTCGCGGCGGCTTACTACCGCAAACAACGACGAGGAGGCGGAGTGGCAATTCTACTACGGAAAGGCGTAGAATATAAAGAACGACCCGACATTGCAACCCTGTCTCAGGAATATATCTTCGAATGCTGTGGAATAGAGATCCCAGAGGAAAAAATTATCTTAATTAACATATACAGACCCGATCGTGAAATAGATGCATTCTTCGGCTGCCTGGATGCAATACTGCATAAAAATAAACACAGTGAGCAGAACAAAAACATTATCATAACCGGTGATTTCAATATTAATGTTAGTGCAAATACTATACACTCAAATAAGTTGATCGATACAATGATGTGTTATAATCTTAAGCAAAGTGTAAATAAACCGACTAGGGAAGTAAATAATGCCAGCACTTGTATAGATTTACTATTTACTAATATGACAAACTACACCATTGATGTAAAAGATCACGGCATGTCGGCTTATTGTATAAAATCCAAAGCGTTGGCGCACAGACACAACTTCAGAATAGACAGAACTGTTGGTATACTACGAGTAGGATCTTTAGCAACACTAATATGCAATTGTTTAAACAAGCTCTTAAAGACATCGACTGGACTCCTATACTAGACGGAAATAATGATGCCAATATAAATTTCAATTTGTTTTTGGCCCAATTAAAATATATCCTAAATATACATATCACCAAAAAACGTATAAAATTACAGACCGACCGTAAAGATGCAAATAATTGGCTAACTAAAGGTTTAAGACAATCGTGTAAAAATAAAAGATTACTTAAAATACTGGTAAATAGCTCCAAAAATGACATTTTAAATAAATACTATAAAAGATATGAAAAGATTCTGAAAAAATGTGTATATATATCTAAGAAAAATAGGTATGCGAATTATATGAAAATATCAACTAACAAAACAAAATCAATGTGGGCTATTATAAAAAGCATTACAAAAAGAAACAAAAGAGAACAGAAGAAAAACATAACGCTAAGAATTGGTGATACTATTTTAGAATCGCCCGAACTAATAGCCGATGCCTTCAACGAGCACTTTGCGACGGTAGGTGAGTCACCGCCCGGACCCGCGGCAGCGGCGGCGGCCGCGCCGGCGCTGGTGCCCGAGCGCCTGCCTCTTACTCCCGCGTTCAATTTAAACTTAAATTCAATATTCATACGCGACACAACTGAGTCCGAAATATATAATATTATGAAGCGTATGAAAAATAAAAAAAGTTTTGGCATAGACGAACTCCCGCCAGTGTTAATTAAACTGTGTGCAGCAGAACTCAGTCCACCGTTAACGCGGCTAATAAACCAGTCGTATGAGGTAGGAATCGTACCGGACGCCTTAAAGGTCGCTAAGATAATTCCAATTTTGAAACCAGGTAGCAGCAGGAACTCCTTAAGCCAATATAGACCTATCTCATTGTTGTCATCTATTTCTAAAATATACGAAAAAACAATGTCAAATAGGATTTACGACTTCTTTGAGAAATACAATCTATTAGACAATAACCAGTACGGATTCCGAAAGAAACGCTCCACAGTGCTTGCAGTGTATAAGTACATACAGTCCGCTTTAGACTTCATAGACAATAAACAATACGCAGTAGGGCTGCTATTAGACATGTCCAAAGCCTACGACAGGGTTTCCCATTCCACCCTACTAAACAAACTTTATGCACTAGGAATAAGAGGGAAAGCTTATCAATGGATAAAATCATATTTACACAATCGATACCAACTAGTCCAGATAGATCACTATCACAAAGAATCAAAAGAAGTCAAAACAGTAACCTCTAAATTGCGTGCCACCTCCTGCTCTATCCCCCAAGGCTCTGTGATTTCTTGCCTGCTATTTATCGCATATATAAATGACTTACCGAAAGCCGTCGATACGTCTTGTGTTATGTTTGCTGATGATGTGTCACTATTATTAGGCTGTACGAGTAGTACCGAATGTAACGAACGATTACAACAAACCCTTCAAAATGTAACCGGATGGCTTACAGACCAAAATTTATTGATAAACTTAAAGAAAACCAAAATTATTCAATTTAAACCCATTCAAAAAAATCCTATGAAAATAAAACTAGAAATCAACGGTCAACCTATTGAAGAAGTCAGCGAATTTAATTTACTAGGATTAACAATAGACACAAGTATTAACTGGAAATGCCACATCCAAAATATAAAATCAAAATTGTCTAGGTTTGTCTATGCGCTAAATGTACTAAAAAGGAATACAAATCTTGAATCCGCATTAACAGCATACTATGCATATGCGCATGCATGGCTCCGCTATGGCGTGGTTTTGTGGGGTGCCAGTACCGATGCACATGCCCTATTTATCATGCAGAAAAAATGCGTCCGCATCTTGACCAACACGTACGTGCCGGACAGCTGTCGCCCGCACTTTATAAAACTTAAACTATTAACATTGCCCTGTTTATATATTTTAGAGGTAGCACTTTTTGCAAGAAAACACTCAGATCTATTTAAAAGAAAGAAAGATGTCTGTAAAAGTAACAGTAGGTATAGAAACCAACTAGCCATACCAAACTCCAAGCTAACTATGTGTAGAAAAGGCCCACACTATCGTTGTATCATCATAACAAACAAATTACCCGGAGCACTCAAACAGGAGTTGAACGATAAGATATTTAAAAACAAACTGAAGAAATTACTTCTTGACAAGGCCTATTATACAATTGATGAATTTTTGAATGACCAATCACTAGATAAAGTATCGTACTAACCACATTTCACAATTTGAAGGTATGTGATAATATCGCTATTATCCATTATCATTATTATATTTTAATCTCATCTCAATCTTTTATAACATGACATAAACTATTAATTAAATTTTAAATTTTAATATTATTATGATATACTTCTATTTTTCAATACTGTGTTCTTTTATAAATAAAACTAAATTATGTTGTTAGCATGTTAGTACGTAAGAACATTGCAATGCCCTAACAGGGTATCATGTACCTACTGTATAACCTATCTTAAGATCTACTGTATGGACAATGAACATGATCGCAATAAATGAATATGAATATGAAATATTTCATACCCTTACGGAATGATTTTCGGGATAAAAACTATCTAATGTCATTCTTCGGGACTCAAACGACCTTTATACCAAATTTAATCTAAACGGGATTCATCCAAATTTTCACCCCCCATTTCACCCCCTTAGGGAGTGATTTCCGGAATTACAACTATCCTATGTCCTTTCCCAGGACTCAAGCTATCTCTATACAAAATTGTATTAAAATGGGTTCCATCCGAATTTTCACCCCTAATTTCACCCCCTTAGGGGATGATTTCTGGGGTGAAAACTATCCCATGTCCTTTCCCAGGACTTAACCTATATCTACACCAAATTTCATCAAAATAGATTACATCCAAATCCCCCCCCCCTTCACCCCCCTTTCACCCCCTTAGGGGATGATTTCCGGGATAAAACCTATTATATGTCCTTCCCCGGGACTCCAACTATTTATATACCAAATTTCATCTAAATCGGTGCAGCGGTTTAAGTAGCTCCATACAAATTTCCACCCCCAATTTCAGCCCCTCAGATATAAAAACTACCCTTTGTCCTTCCCCGGGGCTCATTTCATCTAAATCGGTTCAGCGGTTTAGGCGTGAAGAGGTAACAGACAGACACACTTTCGCATTTATAATATTAGTATGGAAGTATGGATTATTAGTATGGATAGTATGGATTATTTCCGCTTGTCTTCCAAATAGAGGTGTAGCTGTAGACTCACTTCAAAAGAAAGAAGAAACGAAAAACTCATCTAAAATATCAAAAAATTACGAAGCTACAACCGTTTTAATGTCGCTTGTTAGAGTGAGAAAACGATCAGGGACCGTGACGTCACGATCCTCGAGCGTCATAGTAAAAAACAATCGTTTCATTATAAAGGTGCGTTTTGCGGAAAAGAGACGCAACAAACCCCCTCTTAAAACTTTATACACTTATAACTTAGTGATTATCTATATAGCCTCTTGCGTTGTTTTTTTTTCGAGATAATACAACATTATGATTATTTTGTTTAGTGTCTACATCCCTATTTTCGATAAGATAAGATAAAATAAGATTTCTTTATTGTCAGAACTGTGTACATTTAGTTGTTTTGGGTAAAATAAAGTCCAACAGCTTGCCCATTTCGGACGTACAATATTAAACTTAAAGCTAGTCAAATATACTAAAACAATAACAACAATAGTATTTCCAAATAATTTTAACCATATTCACACATAAAATATTAATTTAGATCTATCCGACATCCGTATTTTCTTTTAAACCACGAACTTCGGAATTCGAAAATATTCGGGTATCTCTATCTCTATCGCACTAACAAATGCAAAAAAACCCTAGAGGATAAGCAAACAGCTCTATGTGCATTCCTTGACGTCGAGGGAGCTTTCGACAACACACCCACAGAGACTATCCTTAAGGGATTGGCATCAAAGGGTGTGGACGAAAACACCATCAGATGGATCCAGAGCATGCTATCAAATAGAATAGTCACTCTGACCCTCAATGCAATTGAGTTTACATTTTACACCACAAGAGGATGTCCTCAAGGAGGCGTACTATCCCCACTACTATGGACCCTGGCAGTGGACCAACTCCTAGCAACTATGAAGGACCTAGACTATGACACGCAAGGATATGCCGACGACCTTGTAGTCATAATCAAATGTCCCTGCCTCCACACAATTTCGAACCTAATGCAAGGAGCGCTCAACACCATAAACAAATGGTGCAAAGAAAATGACCTGTCCATCAATGCGAGCAAAACAGTACTAGTTCCTTTTACTAGGAAAAGGAAACTAGACAAGCTTGCCAAATTAAAACTGAATGGACAGGAAATACCCTACTCAAATGAGGTCAAGTACCTAGGAGTTACCTTTGACCAAAGGCTAACTAGGAACGCTCATTTGAATAACACAATACAAAAGGCAAAAATGGCCATGTGGACTTGCTGTTGAATAGCAGGAGCAAGATGGGGCATAAGACCCAAAATTGCTATGTGGCTTTACACAGCGGTAGTGAGGCCGATAATCACATACGCCTCTGCAGTCTGGTGTAACAAAGTCCACCAAAAGACAGCCATCACAAAGTTAAGCAGTCTTCAGCGTACAGCTTGCTTAACAGCAACAGGAGCTTTATGCTCAACACCGGGGGCAGCCTTGGATGCACTGCTCGATCTAACGCCACTCCACCTGCAAGTGCAAAAGGAGGCGAAGCAGTGCATCTACAGGATATGCACACTAACAAGGCCAAAATGGCGCTCTCAAGCGCTAAGCAAACTTGAGGCCCTTGTTTTTGATAACAAAAACCTAAGCATGCCCACTGACGACACATACGTGGAATGCAAATTCACTAGACTGTATACAGTGGAAATACCTCCGAGAGACAAATGGACAAATTACCAAATGGACTTCAAGGAGGGAAGCCACATTTGGTATACAGATGGATCAAAAAAAGGTGATGATGTTGGATGTGGTATCTACGGTGAGAGGCCAAAGTTCAAAGCTAGCGTCAGCATGGGGAAGGAGGCCTCAATCTTTCAGGCTGAACTATTCGCATTAAATAAATGCGTGGAGATCAATCTTGAAAGAAACCTAAGGAACCAACATATCTACATCAACTCGGACAGCCAAGCTGCTCTGCTGGCACTAGAATCACTAGAGTCCTACTCTAAACTAGTCCAGAATTGTAAAAATAATCTAAACACCCTGGCGAACTCCAACAAAGTCATACTTAGATGGGTACCAGGGCACTCCGACATTGTAGGAAACGAAAAAGCAGATGAACTTGCAAGGCAGGGCGCAGACACGGCCCTGGTCGGCCCGGAACCGTTCTGTGGCATCACAAAACGGAAAGCATATTCTCTGCTAAACAACGCGGAAAAATCAGAGGCAATCAAGCTGTGGAAGTTCACCAAAGGACAAAAACAAGCTAAAGCCCTGATCGAAGGGTTCAATAGTAAGCTGTCTAAAGAGTTATTACAATTAAAAAGGCACAAAACCTGCGCAGTGACAAGAATCCTGACAGGACATTGCAAATTGAACAAACACCTGTTTCAAATGGGGATGAAGCAGGACACAACTTGCAGGTTCTGCCAGGAGACAGAGGAGACTGCAATGCACATTCTCTGCTCCTGCGGACCACTCATGCATAAAAGAAGTACCTACCTAGGGCGGCACATAATGCACCCACAAGAAGTACACCATATCACCGCCCAAAGAATCTGGAATTTCCTGGAGGCAACGGGACTTAACGGTGAACTCTAAAACAAGGGCTGCCACAATAGATCACTTGCTGGTCGAAGCGGCATATTAAGGCCCACAAACAAAATAATAATAAACAAATGACAGGAATGCAGAGGGCCTACCGCGAAAGG